>JASEVX010000001.1:88070827-88113487 GCA_031761405.1 Serripes groenlandicus | reverse complement strand
TTATAAGGTGTTTGAGCATTCTTTCGAAATGTTGACCCTCGTGTGTCAAATCGAGGCGTAGTGTCAGACATCGAAGAAAGTGAATAACAAATCAGGCAAAGCTTTAGTGCATGTTTTATTCCACTGCATTCGAGTGAAAAAAAAGCATTTCTATATTATCTTTCTTTCTCCTACATTCGACCCATGCACTCGTTTCGTGACGTTTAAGAAATCAATTCGTCATGCGACATTTTTTGTCTGCATAAACAAGTCACTTTTCTAAGTTTACATTTTTACTTCCGGTTACTTCGCTTTGTTTACATTTTGGCAATATGAAACTAGGTCACAAACTGAGGAAAAGGCGTTTCGACGTTCACTACCGATAAACAGGCTTATATTTGAGACATATTTTCACAAAATATTTCTTATTTTTGTTTCTGTTACCAGTTTATGTTGATACTTATCTATTAAAAGGAGAATTCGAAGTGATTTTCATATCGATAGTCTTCTGCAAGCAGGTGCGCGTATGTAAAACAAGAGGCCCAAGAGGGCCAGTATCGCTCCACGGCCATAAGGCAAAAATCAAATCTCCAAACAGCCCTGCCCCCTAGTGGCCATATTTTTTACCAACCACCATGGCTTAAAGGAATCTTGTAGAGTGTCACCCAAGGAATGTTTCTGCAAAATTATTTGAAAATCGGCCTGACACTTTCGGAGGAGAAGATTTTTTAAGTTTTCACAATAGCCATATAAGGCAAAATAGCCCCACCCTCTGGCGGCCATATTTTTCGACCAATCAACATGGCTTGAAGGAATCTGATAGAGGGTCACCCAATGAACATTTCTACACAATTATTTGAAAATCGGCTGAACACTTTCGGAGAAGAAGATTTTTTAAGTTTTCACTATGGTCATATAAGGCAAAATAGCCCCGCCCTCTGGCGACCATGTTTTTCGACCAATCAACATTTCTTGAAGGAATCTAATAAAGGGTCACCCAAGGAACATTTCTACAATATTATTTGAAAATCGGCCTGACACTTTCAGAGAAGAAGATTTTTTAAGTTTTCACTATTTTTTTCTTTTGGTTGCCATGGAAACCAGAATTATCGATGGATCAAAAAAATTTGAAGGAATTTAAGAGAGGACATTGAGAGGATGCTTCCTATGAAGTTTCAACCAAATTGGCCAAGTGGTTAGTGAGAAGAAGTCGTTTAAAGGAATAGGTTTACGCACGCACGCACGCACGACGGACAATTCGCCATGACATAAGCTCGACTGGCTTTCAGCCAGTGGAGCTAAAAATTAGACTGTGCGACGTAAAGGTTTGTAGTTATAGCCTTTTGATTACATAGTTTATGAAAATAAAGTATCGCAGTCTAGCTAATAGGGACTGTTTTGTTTTCGTAAATAAAACACAAAAACGTAAATGCAAGTCAGAATAAAGAAACTGCACATACGTAAAACATCGGAACATTTTAAATGTGTCATAACTTAGCGTTTTTAAACAAACGCAATTGTAATATGTTCAAGACATTTAAAAAAAAAAAAATCTAATAATAACCCCCCCTCCCATTTGATTTCCGAAAACCTATTAAAAATAGAAGTCACGGGCTTCTGCCCGGCGACTAATGATTAAATTAAATTAAATTTCGTCACCTTAGTGTAAAAACTCATTTTTGTAATTTTACAGGAGAGCATTTAAACTGATTTTCTTAGAGAAATGACTCTTGATTTTACATTTTTTTTTAAGTTTTTATTTAAAAACAAAGAAACAAAATACTCCAAATAATATTTTAAAAGATTTGTAATAAAAGAGATATTTGGAAAAAATGCACTTATATGTTTATATTTCACTGAACCTGTTTGGTGCAATAAAATTATAAGTGCACCTATCACTTTATTGCACCAAAATACTCCAAATAATATTTTCTGAAAAGGATTTGTAATAAAAGAGATATTTGGAAAAAATGCACTTATATGTTTATATTTCACTGAACCTGTTTGGTGCAATAAAATTATAAGTGCACCTATCACTTTATTGCACTTGATATTATGGAGCAAAAACTACATAAGTGCCATTTATCCATAACTAGATGTGAACAGATAGACAAATCTTGATTTATTATTACTCCAAGATTGATATTAATATTTACTCTATTCTATGATAACCTAGGAAATGCTTTGATAAATCTGAAATACAACTGAAGCAACACTAAAATGCAACCAAATGAAAACAATAAGCTTATTGTAAATTTAGATTTGGAATAAATAACAAGAGGGCCATGATGGCCCTGGAATCGCTCACCTGATTTTATTTATTTTCACTTTAGCCATATAAGCCCCGCCCCCTGGCAGCCAGTTTCCGACCAATCAACTTGGCTTGAAGGAATCTGATAGAGGGCCACCCTACGAACATTTCTACATTTTTTTTTTGAAAATCGGCCAGACACTTTTGGAGGAGAAGATTTTTTAAGTTTTCACTATAGCCATATAATGCAAAATAGCGCTGCCCACTGGCGGCCATGTTTTTTGACCAATCAACATGGCTTGAAGGAATCTGAAAGTGGGTCATCCAAAGAACATTTCTACAAAATTATTTGAAAATCGGCCGGACACTTTCGGAGAAGAAGATTTTTTAAGTTTTCACTTATAATAGCCATATAATGCAAAATAGCGCTGCCCACTGGCGGCCATGTTTTTCGACCAATCAACTTGGATTAAAGGAATCTGATAGAGGGTCATCCAAGGAACATTTCTACAAAATTATTTGAAAATCGGTCTAACACTTTCGGAGAAGATTTTTTAAGTTTCCACTATAGCCATATAAGGCAAAATAGCCCGCCCCCCTGACAGCCATGTTTTTTGACCAATCAACATGGCTTGAAGGAATCTAATAGAGGGTCATCCAAGGAGCATTTCTACAAAATTATTTGAAAATCTGCCAACCAGTTTGGGAGAAGAAGATTTTTTAAGTTTTCACTATAGCCATATAAGGCAAAATAGCCCTGCCCACTGGCGGCCATATTTTTCGACCAATCAACATGGCTTGAAGGAATCTGATAGTGGGTCACTTAAGGAACATTTCTACAAAATTATTTGAAAATCGGCCAGACACTTTCGGAGGAGAAGATTTTTTAAGTTTTCACTATAGCCATATAAGGCAAAATAGCTCTCCCCCCCCCCCTGGCGGCCATGTTTTTCGACCAATCAACATGGCTTGAAGGAATCTGATAGAGGGTCATCCAAGGAACATTTCCACAAATTTACTTGAAAATAGGCCTGACACTTTCGGAGGAGAAGATTTTTTAAGTTTTCACTATAGCCATATAAGGCAAAATAGCCCCGCCCCTGGCGGCCATGTTTTTCGACCAATCAACATGGCTTGAAGGAATCTCATAGAGGGTCATCCAAGGAACATTTCTACAAAATTATTTGAAAATCTGCCAACCAGTTTTGGAGAAGAAGAATTTTGAAGTTTTTTTCATTTTGTTGCCAAGGAAACCAGAATTCTGCTTGGATCCCAAAAATTTGAAGGAAATCTGGTGAGGTCATTGAGAGGATGCTTTCTGTGAAGTTTCATCCCAATTGACCCACTGGTTACTGAGGAGAAGAAGTTGACGCACAACGCACAATGGACGCCGGACAAAAGGCGATCACAATAACTCACCTTGAGCAAAGCTCAGGTGAGCTAAAAAAGTTATTTCAGTTTAATAACAAGAGAAAATTGATGCAACGCATCAATGTCGCCGGATATCCATAGTGCAGTTATGCATAACACTAACATTATAGTAGTTAAATAAACAGTTATCAACTGAGGGGCATATTGGGACATCAGGGGTGGGGTCAAGTGAAAATGTATCATAACTTGCATTGTTTTGTCAACGAAGTGAATGATAATTGAAGCCTTTCATTGTTTATGATCAATCTCCATTCCAAAGTAGGTTGACCATACACACAACCAACTAATTATTGATCATAAACAGTAATGGAAATGAGAAATCTTGCCAATCATTAGTCTTAGTATGTATACAGTGCTTTCATTAAGGTATAATTATAAGATTTGTGAATTCCACATACACTTTTCAAGATGTTTGTCAGAATATTTGAATTTTATTATTTTTCAATAAAACCACAAAACAGACAATTTAGGATTTGCATGCAATAGCACGACATTTTACCTTTCCTCTTTTAAAGTCAATAATGGACACCTTTGCAGCAATCTACTTTTAAAACAATGAGATAAGGGTTAAATCGCTGAAGACATGAGTTTTCTCTTTTTCTCAAAATGATATTAGCTTAGCATCCTAATTATATCATACTTTAACAAATGTTGAAATGTAGTCCAATATTTATAAATTAGACCACCTTTTAATTTGTAATTCTTTCCTTCCTTTTTTATAATGAAAACAACAAACTACTCATGTTTTAAAATTATGTTATGATGAGCGCCCTTGTGTCAATGATGCATAACAATATGCAGATCGGAAGCAATATGCCTTTAGGGAATTAAATGACACATTTAAAATTGTCAAGGACGAAATAATTTTGTACGAAAGACCCGATTCTTTCTTATTCGCAGAGGTGTCGTTCTTGAAACTCTCTTTATAGGCAGAGAGTGTTCGTTCAAAGTCATTTTTCCATTGAAACCAGTTTTATCTCGGTTTCTTCTTTTCTTCATTTGTTTCAAACCAAATAAACATCTTAAATCACCTATAATTTACTATTTGTAAGTGAGTGTAAAGAGCGGCTCTCTGCAAAGGAGATTGATCTACGCAGTTGGTATTCGCGAGTCACGCAGGTGCGCGTAAGTAAACAAATTAGACTGCGACGTAAAGGTTTGTAGTTATCGACTTTTGATTACATGTAGTATATAGCGTAAAATAAAGTATAGCAGTCTATCTAATAGGGACTGTTATTTCTTCGTAAATAAAACAAAAAAACATAAATGAGAGTCAAAATAAAGAAACTGAAAATACCTAAAACATCGGAATATTTATTTCATTTTAGATGTGTCATTACTTAGTGTTTTTAAACAAACATAATTGTAATATGTTCAAGACATCTAAATGTGTTTCTTTCTAATAATAATCCCCCCTCCCATGTGATTTCAGAAAACCTATTAAAAATAGAAGTCGCGGGCTCCTGCCCGGCGACTAATAATACTCATATTTATACACCATTATTGGAAGAATTTAAGTAATTAAGCATGGTGTTAATTATGTTTGATTCAAATTTCTTTAATTATTTCGCAGTTACTGATATGCAGTGGATTCCATATTTTTGGTCCAGAGTATGTCAAAGATTTTCTGTAAAATTCTATTCTTGGTTTAGGAATGCAAAGTGTATGCTGGCGCATGTTTTTGTCAATGCCATATTTATTCCTATTATGTATAATTCTCTTAAAAATGGAGAGATCTTATGAGAAAATCAGAAGTCTGACTCAAATTTTCACAAGATATTTCTACATGAGCAATATTTCCCTTTTCTGCAATGTTTTTGAAAGTTGTTTGCTACAGGTGTCAAAGTTGTTTATATTATGGAAAGAATAAAGAAACTCTTTCTTATAAAAGCACATTTTGAGGTTGAATTTGGTTTAAATACTTTTTGAAGACATCTATCTTTATATCTTAAATCATTTTATGCAAAAAAGTGATTTTGTGAAAAAGTGGACTTATTGAGTTTTTGCACTAAGGTGACGTCATTTTAAACCTAATTAACCCTTTCCCACATACAACAATTCTGTGGCAGCGAGACAACTTTGAAAACATTAATGCAAAAATATAAGTATAATCATTGAAAAGAGTTCAAAACATTGTGGTAAAAGGAGAAATTGCTCATCTGCTGCAGATGTGTCAAACTGTGTCTGAAAGTGGGAAAGGGCCAATATATTTCATCATATTCCTAAGGACTATTTAGAGTGTGCATTATTTTATAGAAAATGGTGCTTGTGCCTTTGCATTCTAACCATTAGACACATGTGTTGAACTTCAATGAAGTATAATGCACACTGCTTTCTAGCAAAAAGGAAACTAAGATGAAAAACATAAATATGTCTAGAAACACTTAACGGTTTAACTTATTTCAAGAGTAGACTTCTTTAAAGATATCTGATGAAAAAGTGCTATATCTCTAAAAGTGGAAGTAGAATTTTGATAGTGTTGAAAACGATTTGGAAAAAGAAGAAATTTCACATTTTTAACGATGCTTCTTTTCCCCACAATGTTTTCAAGTATTGCAGGGACATCAACTATCATCTGAAACAGGAAGAGGGTTAAACTTATTACAATTTGCTTCCTGTCTGTCAAATTGTATTCTGACACTACAACATGACTGTTTTATGGATGCAAGTATAAATATATAACCCTTCCCCACATACAACAAATCTGCAGCAGACAGCTTTGAAATGATAACATAAACAATATGGTAAAAGAACAAATTATTCAATATATTTTAAAACATTGATGCAAAAGGAGAAATTGTTCATAAGGAGCAATTCCTCCATTTGCCACAATGTTTTCAAACGTCTGAGGAAGTGTCTGTCACATGTGAGAAAGGGATAATGGTGCTATATTATGTTCACTTGAAAACACTCCATCAATGCTATTCTTATAAGTACCAACACAAGTTGGTTTATCCCTTTCCTGATACAGCTGAACAGTAATGCCTTACCAACGGATGATTTTGTAAAACATTGTGGGAAATGGAAACATTGCTAATAAAAGAGCATTGTTTTTTTTACTCTGCATCCATATCATACATTCATTTTTCAAAATACAACACCTATTGATATATCATTTTGGATTTTCCCAAGTTGAAAGCATAATATAAATAGTAGAACAAAAAAGATCAACAAATATATGGCTTTCAACACAATTTTAAAAAATTGCTAGAAATAGGAGATTGAATGATTGGGGTTTAACGCTGTTTTCAACAATTTTCCATATCATGGAGGCCAGTTCACATACTCATGTGTGTTCTATCTTTCTGACACTAGTTCTCCACACAACATACTTTCCAAGCAACTGGCTGCTTTTCCACAGGAAATAGGAGAAGTAATTGCATTATGAAATGAATTCTAATTTTCCAAAAAATATTTTCTCAAGTCTTTGCTTGCAATTGTGTCAACATTAGTTTGTAGAATAGGAAGGCTTTAATGAAAAGGTGATTTATATGTAAAATTGTCGGCATTAACTTTGGTTCTAGATGCCTTTTAACTCTTTTCACAATTTACAACAAATCTGCAACAGACAACTTTGAAAACGAAAGTAATGAAAATTCTATAAACAAAGGTATAAAGATTTAATTGAGATGAGAGAACATTGAGGCAAAGAAAGCTGCAAATGCGTCAAAATGTGTCTAAAGATGAATTTAGTTCCTCTTTCTTTGAACCCTTTCCTTCTTGCAGATGCGTTTTAACACATCTGGATCAGTTTCCACAGCATTTCTCCATTTGCCACAGTTTTTTCAACACAATTTAATAAATACACTTTCATTTATATATGTTTCCCATAGATATTTTCAAAGTCATCTGCAGCAGACTTGTTGTATGTGGGAAAATGTTAATTGACAGACATATCAATTCTAGATTCAAACTTACTAATTTGCAATACCTGCATAAAACATTGAGTACCAAGAAAGTTATTATGATTATCCCTTTCCCACGTACAACAAATCTGCAGAAGACCACTTTGACATAATCACAAAAATATGAAAAATATCTTCCAATGATAAAATTATTATTGAATAGCAATAGTAATTTCTCCATTCACCACAATGTTTTCAATGTCATCTGCCACAGAGGCGTCAGAAAACGTCTGTATGGTAGAAAGTGTTACAAATATATAATACAAAAGACTTTCTTAACTCCTTTCCCTCATACGACAATTCTGCAGCAGACGACTTTGAACATATTGACAAGAAATGGAATATCTCAATAATTGAATGGATAACCTGTGACAAAAAGTGGAAAACATTGTGGCAAAAGGAGAAATTGCACGTTCTGTGCAATTTCTTCTTTTGTCACTATGTTTTCAAAAAGCTGTCTGCTGCAGAGGCGTCAGAAAGCGTCTATATGTGGGAAAGGGTTAAACATATTTTGTCAAAAAATGGGAAATCTCTACAACTAAATGGATAACCTATGACAAAAAGTGGAAAACATGATGTTTTCAAAAAGATGACTGCTGCAGAGGCGTCAGAAAGCGTCTATATGAGGGAAAGGGTTAATAATAAATAGTCATTATAGAGTTGAAATAAAAATGAATGATTTCAAGGGAGATAACTCCAATGAAACCATAAGTATCATCAACAGAAGTTATATTTCTTGAATGTCATACACATTTGGAAATAAGCAGGATACTCAATGTTGGATCCTGGACAGTGCTCTCTCAATATTAATCCTTTCCCAAATACATGTCAGACGACTTTTTGTTTTACCTACCATCAGCAATCATTCCCTTTCCCACCTATAGACGCATTTTGACACGTCTGCAGCAGACGACTTTTGTAAACATCATGACAAAAGGAGAAATAGCTCAAAACAAGCAATTTCTCCTTTAGCCACAATGTTTTTTAATTTTTGTCAGTAACTATACCTACAATTATAGAGATTTTCCATATTTCTGAGTAGACATTTTCAAAGTCGTCTGCTGCAGATTTGCTGTATGTGGGAAAGGGTTAAAACTTTGTGTGAAAAAGGGATTGCTTCTTATGAACTAGATCTCCTTTTCTCATAACAATTTCCATACTTATTTAGAGAACCGTTTTTAGCTCTACTGGCCAAAGGCCAGAAGGGCTTATGTCGTGGCGATTTGTCCGTCGTGCGTGCGTGCGTCCGTGCGTGCGTCCGTAAACAATTTCTTGTTAACACGATACAGTCTTCACTTTTGATTGTATCTCAACTAAACTTATACAGTAGTTAGATATCCATGAGAGCTCGGCTCCTTTCGAAAACCAGCCAGATCCGCCCATGCATGACTGGATTATGGCCCTTGAAATGGTCAAAATTGCTATAAAAGAGCTTGTTAACACGATACAGTCTTCACTTTTGATTGTATTTCAACCAAACTTATACAGTAGTTAGATATCCATGAGAGCTCGGCTCCTTTCGAAAACTAGCCAGATCCGCCCATGCATGACTGGATTATGGCCCTTGAAATGGTCAAAATTGCTATAAAAGAGCTTGTTAACACGATACTGTCTTCACTTTTAATTGTATCTCAACCAAACTTATACAGTAGTTAGATATCCATGAGAGCTCAGTTCTTTTCGTAAACCAGCCAGATCCGCCCATGCAAGACTGGATTATGGCCCTTGAAATTGTCCAAATTGCTATAATTGAGCATGTGAACACAATAGAGGCTCCATTTACTATCTGATCTTCACCAAACTTAGATAGTAGTTAAATATTGATGAGAGCTTGGTTCCTTTTGAAAATCAGCTAGATCCGCCCATGCAAGACTGGATTATGGCCCATGAAATTGTAAAAATTGCTATAATACAGCTTGTGAACACAAAAGAGCCTCCATTTACTATCCGATCTTCACCATACATACATGCTCTGGATTGAAAATGACCAAAGAACCATACCAGTAGAGCATAGGCCCTCATGGGCCTCTTGTTTTTTAAATCCTATAGTTTTCTGTTCTGTTCATTTCTGAAGATGATTTCAGTACAACATATCATAATAGGGTAAGAGTTTAAACCCTTTCCAACATGAAGACATATTTTGTCGCATCTGCAGCAGGCACCCTTTGAAAATATTGTGACAAATGGAGGTTTATCGGACAATGAGCTTAAATATATATAATAATTTAACTTTACTACAGAGATAATTCATTTTGTTTGTCCTTCTTGTATGCAGTCAATTCATATATTTAAAACCCCTTTTAAGAAAGACAGGTGAAATTTTACACCTCTGTAGCTCACAGCTTTCCCCACAATGTATAGGTGCCTTTATAGGAGCTTAATCTTTTATTAAAAACTTTTACATTTTGTTACCCCTTTCCCACATACAGAAGTTTTCTGACACCACTGCAGCAGCAGACCACTTTTGCCACAATGTCTTCAACTCTATTCAATAGCTGTACATTCATTAAACTAGAAATATCACTGAAGGTGATGAATACCCCCAGCTGGTGCCTGACAATATACATATGTATGAGAAATTCAAGGGGCTATAACTAATTTAAAAATAATTCCAGTGCAACACGCCGACAATATGCACAACTAGGCATGGTATCAATCATTCTTGTGAAGTCTTGTTATATTGAATTCTGACCAAGGGTTGCTGAGACATAGTGTTCACAAGAAATGTCCACAGACCAACGGACCGACAAACCGATGTATCTGGGGGTATAATAAGATTTTGCATCTCTTTGTCAATATGTTTTCAAAGTTGTCTGATGCATAATCTTTGTATGTGGGCAAGTCGAGCCCCGGTAGCTCAGTCAGTAGTGACGCAGGCTGTCAATCCAGGGGTTGTGAGTTTGAATCCCAGTTCGGTCAACTTTCTTTCCGATGATTGACAAAAGTCAATGCGACATGCATCATTCGTCTTCCACCAATGGGCTAAGTCTATGTGGAAAAGCAGCCAGTTCCTTGGGAAGATTGTTGTGTGGAGTATTGGCGTGAGAAAACCAGGAAATGCATGAGTAGGTGAACTGGCCACCGTGATATAACTGAGAAATTGTTAAAAACGGCGTTAAACCCCAATCAATCAATTGTATGTGGTTAAAGGCGCAGCAGACACGGATGAAGCCAATAACAACGTAAGCGCACCTGGGAGATACCTGTGACTTAAAATACACAGGCTCCAATGGCAAGACAATTGAGCCCTTTCATGGGAAAAGGTACAGGTTTGCATATCTAAAAAAGTTCAAATCAACCTGTACATCTTCCCAGTCTTATCAGAGGTTTCTAAAATGATCTTGATCAAACAGCAATGGCTGATCTGAATCTATACTGTTCACAAAACCCATATTGTACCTTTTCCCAATAATGGGCTATCCTAATGTTCTCCCCGACTGTCATAACACCTTTGGTCTCTACTCCTTAGACCGATATAGTTACTGTCTTCTGAAGACAAATTGTAACTTCAAGGAAAGTGAAGTACAATTAAAATATAAATAAAAATAAAATGAGAAATTCCACCTTTTGTTTCACCGACTCAGTGGTATATTGGTAGAGCATCCACATGGGTGCGGAAGGTCACCACTTCGACCCCTTTCCGGGTCATACCAAATACTTTAAAAATGGTAGTAATGGCTTTCCCTCCTTGGCGCTCAGGGTTGTAGGGTTAGCATTACAACTTATAAAGTCAACTTCTGTCATTGCATTAAAATGCCATCTGCATCAGTAAAATAAAAGTGCTAACTAACCTGCCTCCGTCTTACTTCACAAGGCGCCGTTGAACATCTTTTCTTTTGAGTTGGTCTCGTTTCGGTCCTACATGATGCTGAAGGCAGATTCCGTCTGCGACTTTTATTGCGACAACTGACTCTTCTCGTCTGTATACCCTCTCCACAAGACACAGAGCACTGAAAAGGATGAGATCAAATATTGTCCCTTTCCCAAATAAACAACAAATTGCTGATAATAAATAGTCTATAGCCTGTCCATATTTTTTCAGAAGATTTCCTTTTCCATTGCATACTGTCTGAATCTTGTAGAGAGTCAACTAAATCAGATGCATCGGATGTTGTTTATGTTGGAATCATGTAGGGGCGTCGGATGTTACCTATATTGGAGTCCTGTAGTTGTGTCCGAAGTCCTCTGTTTTGCATTTGTGTAGAGTCATCTGATTGGGCCTATATCAGCGAAAGGGTTGAATACATTTTATGTCTAAGTTTCGACTAAAATGTAGTTATGTTTTATTTAAAACATTTGTCGGGTAAACACATTTTACAAAGATCCTGATCACATTTATCCCATTATTTGAATACTCACTCAAGCCCTTTAACCAGGAAATATAACACTTACCCGACCCCATGCTGTAGTTGTCCATGTTGGAACTCTTCTTTCTGGAGACGAACAAGGTCTGTCCTCGTTACAGGATCGTCTGTACTGTGGCTTGTCATTATACCGTTTCAAACACATTTCATCGTCTACCATCTTGGTCGACTCATCCTCCATGACTGCCTGACAGAACACCGATTGAGATTGTTCGCCAAGGTCACATGACCTGGAACACTGACCCCAGGATCCAACCTGCCAGTGTCTGGGGAAACAAGTAAATTCATTTATTTAATATCCTCCAACGAATAGGGAATAAACGCTGGTGTTCTTGCGGCAGTCCTAAATAACCCTTTCACACATACAACAACTAGGAAAACATAAAGTCTTTATATGGAGATTCTGTATAAATGAGAGAACAATTATTCTTTAAATTTGAAAACTTTGTGGCTAAAGGAGAAATTGCTGATAATGAGCAATTATTTTCAATGTCTTAAAAAAGTGTCTGCTGCAGAGGCATCAGAAACTGTCTGTTCCTGGGAAAGGGTTAAATGTGAAAGGGAATAATTCAAAATGATGGTCAACATCTTTATAAAGTTTTAACCCTTACCGTTCAGGAACCGAGTTAACTCATTTTTGCAAGACGTCCCCGTACACGGGAACCAAGTTAACTCATTATCAAAAGTGAATGCGCTAATTTATGGGGAAAACCCACAAGCAGGGCACATTCATAATTGCCATCATCCAATCAGAATAGGTTTCCCGAAAACTTTCATTTTTGATGGGCGATTAAATATGAAAACTTCTAAAAATACCTAGGATTTAATTGTACATCCCTATTTTCATAATGGCGGACTGCGAAAATATTTTTGCAGACATGTTTGGAAATTCCCCTCGAAAGAGGAATTTGAATGATCCCACATATCAGTTACGGTGAATTTGTACTTAGGATAGTTTTCTTTGTTTCATTCTAACCAGTTTGATAATGATTGAGATTTTCCAAGCGATGTATACTTTATTTATTTTTTTCAAAATGGGGACGGCGAAAATATTTGTGCAGGCATGTTTTTTGGAATAACTATCCTAATGATTGAATATGCATGAACATTTCATAAACTTACCCATTCTAAAGTGACTTCTGGTTTATGGTATTGTTTAAGTGTAAACATTTGTGTTATTGATTGTAGGTAATTTTGGTAAACAATTTTTTTTTTTTTTTTTTTTTTTTCTCACCTGTTCTCACCTGTCACAGTAAATAATATATCAACAATTTGAAAAAGAAATCTTACTCAAAATGATGGTAAAAATATATCGAACAAAAAACTTTAGAGTTTGTACACTTATTAATTCAAGAATTAACCATAGAAATCATGCATATATGAACATAACCTTCTACAAGAGAATTTTAAGAAAAATATTTAGTAAATGGGATAGGTATTGGAAAAACAATTTAGCACTGTAAGGGTTAAACAGATAAATTTATTAGTCGCCGGGCAGAAGCCCGCGACTTCTATTTTTAATAGGTTTTCGGAAATCACATGGGAGGGGGGGTTATTATTAGATATTTTTTTTTTAAATGGTCTTGAACATATTACAATTGCATTTGTTTAAAAACACTAAGTTATGACACATCTAAAATGAAATAAATATTCCGATGTTTTAAGTATGTGCAGTTTCTTTATTTTGACTGGCATTTACGTTTTTTGTGTTTTATTTACGAAGACAAAACAGTCCCTATTAGCTAGACTGGGATACTTTATTTTCATAAACTATGTAATCAAAAGGCGATAACTACAAACCTTTACGTCGCAGTCAAATTTGTTTAGATACGCGCACCTGCTTGCAGAGACTATTGATATGAAAATCACGTTGAATTCTCCTTTTAATAGATCAGTATCAACATAAACTGGTAACAGAAACAAAAATAAGAAATATTTTGTGAAAATATGTCTCAAATATAAGCCTGTTTATCGGTCGTGAACGTCGAAACGCCTTTTCCTCAGTTCATGACCTAGTTTCATATTGCCAAAATGTAAACAAAGCGAAGTAACCGGAAGTAAAATGTAAACTTAGAAAAGTGACTTGTTTATGCAGACAAAAAATGTCGCACGACAAATTGATATCTTAAACGTCACGAAACGAGTGCATGGGTCGAATGTAGGAGAAAAAAAGATACTATATAAATGTTTTTTTCTCTCGAATGCAGTGGAATAAAACATGCACTACAGCTTGCCTGACTTTGTATTCACTTTCTTCGATGTCTGACATCTTGAAACGAGGGTCAACATTTCGAAAGAATGCTCAAACACCTTATTACAGATAGTCTATCATAGATATATTATAAATGTTTATTTGGCTTGAAACAAATTAAGAGAAGAACAAACTCTGATAAACAATAGATTTAGAAATAAAGAAAATCTGCTCTTTTGCACCCAATTAATTTCATACTTGCCACCTATTAAATAGTAATGGGACTCGCAACTGGCATTTCTCTTGCGCCAAACATATATTGTATGCATCAACGATTTAGATAAACAATTTAGCTGATATGTTGTTTCAAGTAAACATATGATGATAATTTTTAACATCTGTGAAATATTTATTATAATTATTATTAAAAAGGAGGAAGTTCATGTCTTCAGCAATTTAACCGTTTTCTCAATGTTTTAAGCGTTTAAAGGTTTTCATTGTTGCTTCAGACATGGAAAGATTTAATAGCTTTTTATTGCATGTAGATTTAAATCCCAAAATGTATTAATTTGTTGGGTTTTTATTGACAAATACAAAACATCCAAAATCCTGACCACAAGAAATCCTGAAATTTGTAGATCTATGTGGAATTTCAAAAAATCCTGGAATTAGTCCTTATGAAAACATTATGTGTATGTTTAGACTAATGAAAGTCAAGAATACATGTGTGTTAAACAATAAATCAATGCAGTCTTTTCCGTCGACATTGATGCCTTGCATCAACTTTCTCTTGTCAATGTCATAGACAGTGCTTTGGACAGACAGACACAACACCAAAATTGTATCTTTCTTTCCTTGGAAGGGGATAATACACAAACACCATGTGAGTCTGTCTGTGAAACTTACCAGTTAAACTTTCTGCAGTTGAAACTAATGTGACAAAAGAAGAAATTGCATGGTTTGAGCATATCCTCCTTTCATCGCAATGTTTTCAACCTCCTTTGCTTCAGAGGGGTCTGTATGTGGGAACGGCATAATTGTTTTAAAATTCTGCTGCAGATTTGTTGTATCCGGGAAAAGTTTATAAGTGGAAGACTTACACATAAAATTCTGAGGAGCCCATGGTGCAGTTTCCATTGTTACATCGTACCGTACTCTGCGGTCGATTTTCATTTCCACAGTACTTTTCGTCAGTTGACGTTCTCTCCACCCTATCTATACAGGACAATGATCTTCTTCTATAGCCTGTTTTAAAGAAACAAAAAAAAATAGAACTGTGAGAAAAGATAACCCCCGTCCCGCGCTTACAAGACATATGGACACGGACAGATATATTTCCGACTGGGATTATCATGCACATCCACAGGTTGTGTACTGCAACTGTGTAAAGTTTCATCAGAATCGGTCCAGCCGTTAAGGAGGAGTTGCACTTACAAGACATATGGACAGACAGACGGACAGGGATAATCTTACTTCATGCACATCCTCAGGTTGTGTACTGCAACTGTGTAAAGTTTCATCAGAATCAGTCCAGCCATTAAGGACGGACGGACGGACAGGGGGGGTATAATTAAACCAAGTTTGGTGAAAATTGGGTGAGAGTTGTTCATGTTAGAGAGCAGAAAACTTTTGTGTATTCCTCCAGCCAGAGCCCTACCAACCCACCCACTGCGAGTCGACCCATAAAAAATCTAAAGTTATATGTGTACAAAAAAAGTAGAAATTTTTCAAAATAATTCTTTCGATCAACACTATGTTCCCTTACTCTCTCGAAAGTTTATTTAGTTTTCCATTTACAGAAAGCGTTTTACTTGAATCATTTAGCCATTATTATTCCTTGTAATTGGTGTAGAATAACTAATGTATTGTAGGGATCGAATCATTTTAAGGCTCATTTGAATAGTGGATCAGCACATGTAGTTTCAACTTTGTTATAAATTTGTTTAATTAATCTAACCCACTTACTTTAATTGTTAGAGATTTTGCATATATTTGCAAAGATGTTTCAAAGGCAGATTTGTTGGACATGGGAAAGAGTTAAAGACATAAATAAAAACCATTGCTGTAATCCTTTCTCGATATGGAGAATTTTGTTTACCTCTGAAACCAGTGACTCTTTTACATTTTCTAGCATTCATATAGTTTCTTATTTTCAGATCATGTTTTCAAATTTGATTCAAAATAATGCCTTCAATTTCTTTCTTAATCTGATATTTTTTTCAGGGCACACAACAGCAAAATAGCCTATGTGGTAACCCTTTACTATATGCAGATCCATTTTGATGCATGTGCAGTAGACGAGTAATGAAAACATTGTAACTAAAGAAGAAATTGCACATAGTGCCACAATATTTATAAACGTCGTCTACATAATTAGGGTTAACTTTTGACTTTTTCCCACTTACAGCAAATCTGTGGCATATGATTTTAAAAACAACTCTGCAATAAAATATAGGGACTCTCTTTAACCCTTGCCCTCATATGACAATTCTGCAGCAGACGACTTTGAAAATATTTTGTAAAAAAAATGGCAAATCCTTATAATTGAATGGATAACTTATGACTAAAAGTGGAAAACATTGTGGCAAAAGGAGAAATTGCTTGTTTTGAGAAATTTCTTCTTTTGTCACTATGTTTTCAAAAAGCTATCAGCTGCAAATGCGTCAGAAAGCATCTATATGAGGAAAAGGGATATATAAAACAAGAGGGCCATGATGGCCCTGGATCGCTCACCTGATATTTTTTTTTCAATTTAACTATAAAAGCCCCGCCCCCTGGCGGCCATAGTTTCCGACCAATCAACTTGGCTTGAAGGAATCTGATAGAGGGTCACCCTAGGAACATTTCTACAAAATTATTTGAAAATCGGCCTGACACTTTCGGAGAAGAAGATTTTTTAAGTTTTCACTATAGCCATATAAGGCAAAATAGCCCCCCCCCCCCTGGTGGCCATGTTTTTCGACCAATCAACATGGCTTGAAGGAATCTGATAGAGGGTCACACTAGTAACATTTCTACAAAATTATTTGAAAATCAGCCTGACACTTTCGGAGGAGAAGATTTTTTAAGTTTTCACTATAGCCATATAAGGCAAAATAGCCCTGCCCCCCTGGTGGGCATGTTTTTTTACAAATCAACATGGCTTGAAGGAATCTGAAAGTGGGTCACTGAAGGAACATTTCTACAAAATTATTTGAAAATTGGCCAGACACTTTCGGAGAAGAAGACTTTTTAAGTTTTCACTATATCCATATAAGGCAAAATAGCCCCGCCCCCCCTGGCTGCCATGTTTTTCAACCAATCAACATGGCTTGAAGGAATCTGATAGAGGGTCATCCAAGGAACATTTCTACAAAATTATTTGAAAATCAGTCTGACACTTTCGGAGGAGAAGATTTTTTAAGTTTTCACTATAGCCATATAAGGCAAAATAGCCCCGCCCCCCTGGCGGCCATGTTTTTTGACCAATCAACATGGCTTGAAGGAATCTGATAGATGGTCATCCAAGGAACATTTCTACAAAATTATTTGAAAATCGGCCCGACACTTTCGGAGAAGAAGATTTTTTAAGTTTTCACTATAGCCATATAAGGCAAAATAGCCCCGCCCCCCCTGGCGGCCATGTTTTTTGACCAATCAACATGGCTTGAAGGAATCTTATAGAGGGTCATCCAAGGAACATTTCTACAAAATTGTTTGAAAATCTGCCAACCAGTTTGGGAGAAGAAGAATTTTGAAGTTTTTTTCATTTCGTTGCCATGGAAACCAGAATTCTGCATGGATCCCAAAAATTTGAAGGAAATCTGGTGAGGTCATTGAGAGGATGCTTTCTGTGAAGTTTCATCCCAATTGACCCACTGGTTACTGAGGAGAAGAAGTTGACGCACGACGGACGACGCACGCCGCACGACGGACAAAAGGCGATCACAATAACTCACCTTGAGCAAAGCTCAGGTGAGCTAAAAACAAGAGGCCCAATATCGCTCCATGGCCAATAGGCAAAAATTAATTCTCCAAACAGCCCCGCCCCCCGACGGCCACGTTTTTTGACCAATCGACATGGCTTGAAGGAATCTGATAGTGGGTCACTCTAGGAACCTTTCTACAAAATTATTTGAAAATCAGCCAGACACTTTTGGAGAAGAATTTTTTTTAAGTTTTCACTTTATCCATATAAGGCGAAATAGCCCCGCACTTTGGTGGCCATGTTTTTTGACCAATCTACTTGGCTTAAAGGAATCTGAAAGAGGGTCTCCCAAGGAACATTTCTACAAAATTATTTGAAAATTGGCCAAACACTTTCGGAGAAGAAGATATTTTAAGTTTTCACTATAGCCATATAAGGCAAAATAGCCCCGCAACCTGGCGGCCATGTTTTTCGACCAATCAAATTGGCTTGGAGGAATCTGATAGAGGGTCACCCAAGTAACATTTCTACAAAATTATTTGTCAATCGGCCTGACATTTTCGGAGGAGAAGATTTTTTAAGTTTTCACTATTTTTTTTCTTTCGGTTGCCATGGAAACCATAATTTTGAATGAATCCAAACAATTTGAAGGAATTTAGGAAAGGACATTGAGAAGATGCTTCCTATGAAGTTTCATCCGAATTGGCCAAGTGGTTAGGGAGGAGAAGTCATTTGAAGCAAAAAGTTTATGCACAGACGCACACACGGACGCAGGACAGACAATTCGCCATGAAATAAACTCGACTGGCTTACAGCCAGTGGAGCTAAAAATAATTGAATCAAGTTGAAAACATTCTTTTCGAAAGTCTTCTGCTGTAGGTGCATCAAAATTAAACTAAAACAAGAGGGCCATGATGGCCCTATATTGCTCACCTGAGTAAGTGTTTTAGGGTCCTAATTTAATTGCTCTACAAAAATAAGAAAGAAGGTCGAAAATTCATGGTGAAGGTCATCCAAAGACAATGATGTTATTTGATTGTAAAAGATCACACTAAGGTCATGGTCACATGTTTATAAATCAATATAAAGGACATGTGACAAATAAATGAAGTTTTTATTGTGTTTACAAAGTTTTCAAAAGGAACCGAGATCACATGTATATCTAGCTACTGTATAAGTTTGGTAAACATCAGATAATAAATGATGACTTTATCTTGTTCACAAGGTCAATTATAACAGTTTTGCCAATTTTAAAAAGCCAGTCATGCATGGACGGATCTGGCTGGTTTTCAAAAGAAACCAAGCTCAAATGGTTATCTAGCTACTGTATAAGTTTGGTAAACATGGGTTAATAAATGATGACTTTAACCTGTTCACAAGGTCAATTATAGCAATTTTGCCAATTTTAAAGGGCCATAATCCTGTCATGTATGAACAGATCTGGTGGTTTTGAAAGGAACCGAGCTCTCATGTATATCTAGCTACTGATGTTTGGTAAATATATGATAACAAGGGCACCGCAAAGCGGATGCATCCCCTCGGTATTCAAAATCAGTCAAAGGATGTTCAGTGTAGAGTGGTCACAATGTTGATATATGGGAAAATAGTCAGTCAAATTTGGACCTTGACCGTATGACCTTGAAAATAAATAGGCTTCTAGGCCTTGCCATATACTAACTGTATACCAAGTTTAGTTAAGAGCAGTCAAAGGATTTTCAGTGTAGAGTGGTCACAAGGTTGTTATATGGGAAAATAGTCAAAGTCCAATTTTGACCTTGACCGTATGACCTTGAAAATAAATAGGCTTCTAGACCTTGCCATATACTAACTGTATACCAAGTTTGGTTAAGATCAGTCAAAGAATGTTCAGTGTAGAGTGGTCACAAGGTTGTTATATGGGAAAATAGTCAAAGTCAATTTTTACCTTGACCTTGAAAATAAATAAGCTTCTAGACCTTGCCATATACTAACTGTATACCAAGTTTGGTTAAGATCGGTCAAAGGATGTTCAGTGTAGAGTGGTCACAAGAATGTTACGGACAGACACACAAACAGACAAACAAACAAACGGACAGCCCCGTTACTATATCCCCTCTCAAACTCTGTTTGACGAGGGGATAATAAATGAAGACTGTATCGTGTTCACAAGAAATTGTGGAAGGACGACGGACGATCACAAAAGCTCACCTTGTCACTACGTGACAGGTGAGCGAATAAAAAAAGAAGACCCACCACTGCCACATTTATTGGAGCAGTCCGTCCATCTTCCATGTGACCACACATAGCGTTGTGAACTTCCCGCCAGATGTGACATCCCAGAACTATGTTGTCTATCCTCCGATGTCTCTAACCGCTCGGATCTTCGAGTATAAGCTTCAACATGTCTCGAACTATTTGCTGTCACTCTCTTTTTCGTTTCACCATTGCCTGCATTTTTGTGTTTACTTTTTCTGATTGAATTATCTCCCCCTGCCAAATGTACCCCATTGCCGTAAACATATTGTGCTTTCTTTTCTGACTCCTTCGAAACAGTTTTGGGTCTGGTTTCATATCTGTTTTGTCTGTTTGACCTTCTGGAGCTGTCAACAATGCGTACATTGGTTGAAGCTATTGTATTACTTCGTCTTCGAGAAGGGACATTACTCATGCTGACTTGTATATTGCTAGGAGGTAGAGATTTGGATCTTTTAGAGTTATCTTTCTTGTTTACAGTTTCTCTTGCACCACCTTGGGATGGAATTTTCAGAGTTGTGTAACTATACTTTATTCCAGGGTTGTCTGCCCCTTGATTAACCAGCTGAAAGTAAAAATAAATATTTCTATGCAAGAAAATCACCTGAAATATTACAAGCATTTAGAATGTATACCATAATTTCTGATTATTGTAGTAAATACACGTCTTTGTAAGCATTGTACAACAATTCCAATTTCACATGAAGTACCCTATTATAGTTTCAGAGCTGATTGCTATGGTAACAACAACAAAATTATTAAGAAAAGGATAAAACATCTGGAGAATAAGAAACAGTTTTCATATGGACTTGCAAAGTATTGGGGACAAAACAAAATGTTATGATCATCCTTTACTATTAATGATTTCATAATATATGGTTCTGAGGGAAAAAACTGGGCAAGTATATGAGAGAAGGGTTTACATTCACCTATATAATATCTAACCCTTTCCCAAATGCAGACACTTTTCAACACATCTGCAGCAGACAACTTTTGAAAACATTGAGGCAAAAGGAGAAATTGATTGTAGGCTTCTTTAGCCACAATGTTTTCAACACAAAACACATTAATTTATACAATATTTTCTCTATCCTCCACTCGATACTTTCAAAGTTGTGTGCTGCATATTTGTTGTATGTGAGAAAGGGTTGAGATTGTTTTTTGTTTAAGCCACTTTCAACAACTTTTCAGTTATATCAGTGTTTCCTGGTTACGTTACCAGTACTACTGGTCCCTTTATCCTGATAGCAACCAGACAGCTGTATATATATAGTGTTAACCCTGCAACCCTGAGTGCCAAGGAAGGCAGACATTACTACCAATTTTAAGATTTTGGTATGATTTGGCCGAGGTCAAACCATCACCAAGGCTACGCTCTACTACTAAATCACAGCCACGTTGAAAGAGATAAAGAGTTGTTTGCTTAAAATAGATATGAGAAAATATCTTACATCATCTTGGAGACGTATAAAAAACTAAAAGGAAGAAAATGCTTATTTTGAGCACATTTTTCTTTTCCTATCATGTTGTCAAGTCTTCTTTGCAATGGAGCAATTACTCCTTTTCCAAAAATGTTTTCAGTAATTAGTTCGCTGCTGGGACGAGATAAGGAGTTCGTCTGATTTGGGCAGTCTCTCTTAAGTGTTATTATTGAATAGAGTTGAAATCATTGTGGCAAATGGAGAAATTGCTCCTTAAGAACAATTTCTCCTTTTGCCACAATGATTACAAAAGTCTTCAGCTGCAGAGGCATCAGTATAAGTATTTAACCCTTGCCCACATACAACAAATCTTCAACAGACAATTTCGAAAACATATACATGTAAGTAAAATTCTCTATGTCAAGTTCTGTTAAACTTTCAACTTAATATTCATATTTATTTAATGTAAGTCTGCTTTTTTAGAAAACTGAACAATGACTTGTAATAGTTATAATTAGGCATTGTATACTTTAAAAAAAAAAAAAAAAAAAGCCCTCGTACCCATTCAAGTCAATTGGCAATCTAGGATTTCCTTACAAAGAGGTTATACAAAGGTAATATTAAGTCTGGTACTACTCCGCTGGGGATCGAACCAGTGACCTCCCACAACTAAGGTGGACGCTCTTGCACTACACCACAAATGGGGTGAAAGGGTTTTAGAGTTGTCTGCTTAAAATATATATGAGGAAAACTTACAACGTCTGGAAGATGTATACAATTTATTTTGACACAAAAGAATAATTTAATGCGAAAAAAAGAGAAGAAAATGCTCATTGTGAGACAAAGTTGTTTAGTGAAAAAAAAAGAAATTTATTAATGCCCATGTTTTCAAAATTTATCAGATGCAGCTGTGTCAAAAGTTGTCTGTGCAAATTGGAGCAATTTCTCCTTTTTGAAAAAAAAATTCAGTAATTAGTCCACTGATGGGATGAAAGTTTGTCTGTATCAAGGAAAGGTTTAAGATATTGAGTAGAGAATTGTAAAATGATAATTGCACATAAAATTTCACAGTTTTTTACCAAGTTGATTGGAAATTTGAAATCCCCAATTAAGTAATTTGAATCAAAGTGGAACGTAATTTATCATGGTTTGATGATATAAGTAGGCCTAATTAGCAAATGTGTGAAACCAAATAGCTTTACCTTAAGCACTTCCAAATTTGTGATTTTATTGTTATAATAAATTATATATCTAACTCTTTCCCTCATACCACATATTTGCAGCAGACCTTATTAAATATATATATATATATGCAACATTATGGAAAATATCTCTAAAGTGTAATTATTGAATAGGGATGAAATCATTGTAGCAAATGGAGAAATTGCTCATTACGAAACAGGTCTCTTTTTTCCACAATGATTTCAAAAGTCGTCAGCTTCAGAGGTGTCAGTGTGACAGTAGTATTTAACCCTTTCCCCCATACAACAGATCATCAGCAGACAACTACTGTATGAAAACATATAAGTCAAAATATCTTTCATTGATTCTCAAGTCCTGTTAATTCTTTTTATAAAATATTCATATTTATTTAATGTAAGTCTGCTTTTTAGAGAACTGAACAATGACTTGTAAAAGTTATAATTATCATGACAGAATTAGTATACATTTTAAATAAATGAAAGAAATCATTTTAGAAAAAGAATAATTGCACATTTTGGACAGGCCCCTATTCCCATTCTAGTCAATTGGCCATCTATGATATTCTGACAAAAAGCTTACAAATGTCACAGTTTTTTACCAAGTTGATTGGAAATTTGAAATCCCCAATTAAGTAATTTGAATCAAAGTGGAACGTAATTTATCATGGTTTGATGATATAAGTAGGCCTAATTAGCAAATGTGTGAAACCAAATAGCTTTACCTTAGGCACTTCCAAATTTGTGATTTTATTGTTATAATAAATTATATATCTAACTCTTTCCCTCATACCACATATTTGCAGCAGACCTTATTAAATATATATATATATATGCAACATTATGGAAAATATCTCTAAAGTGTAATTATTGAATAGGGATGAAATCATTGTAGCAAATGGAGAAATTGCTCATTACGAAACAGGTCTCTTTTTTCCACAATGATTTCAAAAGTCGTCAGCTTCAGAGGTGTCAGTGTGACAGTAGTATTTAACCCTTTCCCCCATACAACAGATCATCAGCAGACAACTACTGTATGAAAACATATAAGTCAAAATATCTTTCATTGATTCTCAAGTCCTGTTAATTCTTTTTATAAAATATTCATATTTATTTAATGTAAGTCTGCTTTTTAGAGAACTGAACAATGACTTGTAAAAGTTATAATTATCATGACAGAATTAGTATACATTTTAAATAAATGAAAGAAATCATTTTAGAAAAAGAATAATTGCACATTTTGGACAGGCCCCTATTCCCATTCTAGTCAATTGGCCATCTATGATATTCTGACAAAAAGCTTACAAATGTCATATTTTAGGAATGTTAAGTCTGATACTATTCTATATGGGGGACAAATTCGAGATTGCATAATTTTGTTTATGTCGAAGCTCAAATGGTAAAGGTAACAGGGTATAATTGTTAGCATATTACAAAATGATGATCAAAAACCAAACCCATTTTGATGCATTTGCAGCAAATATTTTATAACATTATGACAAAAGCAAAAATGGCTTATAATGAGCAATTTCTCCTATTGAGCCTATGTTTTCAACTGTTTCTATCCATAACACATTGCTTTGAAGAGATTTTCAAATGGATTGCCTTTTCAAAGTCAAGAGTTATTATTTATGGGAAAGGGTTTTAAGTCATTTACAAAGCCAAGGATATGCTTAATGAGGATTAATAAAGCCAACACCTGTAGCTGTGCAAATAGCAAAATCTTTCACAAGAAAGCAGGAAATCCTTCTTTGAAAACCATTATCAAAAATATTAACAAAGCTTCCAACACCAAGTTTGCTACATACTAATTTTCAAACCATTGCAGCAGAGTGTTTTTAATTTGAAAACATAATGTGACAAAGGCAGATTTTGCTTTAAAATACCTCCTCCTTTTGTCTTGATATTTTCAACCTTTATGCATTTTTAAACTTTTATTGAAAGATATATTTTGTCCATGGTTGTGCCTTGATGTTTTCAAAGATGTTTGCTTAAATTCCACTGTATGTAGGATCAGGTTAACCCTTTCCCTGTTACGACAATTCTGCAGCAGACAACTTTGAACGTATTTTGTCAAAACGAGAAATTGCTCAAATTATCATGAACTATTAACCCTTTCCCTCATACGACAATTCTGCAGCAGACGACTTTGAACGTATTTTGTCAAAAAATAGAAAATCTCCACAATTGAATGGATAACCTATGACAAAAAGTGGAAAACATTGTGGCAAAAGGAGAAATTGCATGTTTTGTGCAATTTCTTCTTTTGTCACCATGTTTTCAAAAAGCTGTCTGCTGCAGAGGCGTCAGAAAGCGTCTATATGAGGGAAAGGGTTAATAAGCAATTCCTTCTTTTAGTCCGTCCAAAATGATGCGGTCATCTTCCAAGATCTTGAACCCTTGACTGTAAATTGTCATCATCATACGTGTTTGTTTACCCTCGCCTTTCGGTATAAAGCCATTTGGCAAGCAGAAAGTGTGCAATGCAACAATGGCCAGGAAATTTCATATAAATACATGTATTTACAATCATTGTACAGTCAGAAAAAGGTTGTTTCCCCCTGACAAAGTTTTCAAATAATTATTTTACCCAAAAGGTTACTCAATATTCTAATATGAATCCAAAATGCTTAATTTAAGACAATTATTTCTAAAAAAAAGTATTCAATTTCATTTAAGAGTCCAATTAGAATCTTATTTTAATTTTCAATTTTTTATAGAAGTTAATTAATCATAAATTATCATTAGCTTATACAATAATTGGCAAAGGTACCAGTTATCTGTGTCTCTGGTAAAATAAAAGTGTGTGCATGCAAGATTGCTCAAGGAGGGTATTGTATACAGTCAAATGTCATTCATGAAAAGCCAATTTACTATGTCTAAATAAAAACCATTCTTTAATTAACACATCCACAATTATATTATTTAATTAAAATTGCCTCAAAAACACATATTTAGAAAAATAAATTATTTAACATTCGGAATCCTCTTACACCAGGACGTCATTTAGAAATCTTACAATCATTAAAAACCTTCTTGGAAATTTAACTTTTTTATTTTTGTCAACAATCGCTAAAGAAACAATGCGAAATTACATCAGATTCTGCATTATAGGCATTTTTCAGTTATACTTTCATACTTCCATCTATCACATTTTGACACATCTGCAGCACTGACAACATTTGGAAATATTATGGCAAAAGGAGAAATTGCTTATAATAGAAACTTCTGCTGGTTTAAATTTATTTTCATTTATAGAACTTTTCCATATTTTATCTAGGTGTTATCAATATCAATGTTTTATTATGTTCCATAAGAATTTCTTGGTTTTGTACGTATTGCCTTTTTTTAATATTAATAAAAACTTTTATAGAAAAAAATTATTAAATATTCTGTAAAGGGATAATAGGCTTAAATGGTATCATTTCCATAGAAATATTGATGAATAGGAAATGAAGACAACCAATAATAAATCTTTTATCAATATTGTAAAAGTGTATGTCATTAATCACTGATAAAAGCACCACCTAAATGATGTCATAATGACCCTTCAATAAACCAAACAAATAAAAAGTCAAATACTGGACAATGAGTGACCTATGGCCAAATTATTATTTGCCCACTTGTCCAATTAAGCCATATCAGATCTTTTGATCATATATCATGGTTTGGTATTGTTTGGTTTTATCAGAAAAGATCAAATAAACTTGAGTGGATACTTGCTTATCTGTTATAATGGCATCCTAAACTATATATACAGAAAGAACATTAAACATTGATACCATTTGATTTCTGCCAATACTTCTATATACATGTGATTGAAAGGACTATATTTATATATTGTTATACTATTTTTGTCTTGTCTCTTTATATAGACCTGCGAGAGGTAATTGTTAAGTGTGCAATATAAGAAACATTTCTGAGACTAAATTCTCATTTACAAAAGTGACAGTGTGCCTTTATTTCTTATATTAACAATGGATTTAATACCATCTATCGATGAACTTAGGGATGAGCTTCTGGTACATGATCTTGCAGTAAGGGAAATCATAGCTCTTGGTAAGTTTTCTTTAACTATTACAACATACAACAAATTTGCGGTCAACGTATGCCTTTGGAAATATAAAGTCAAAATATGGAAAATATTACATTGTGGCAAAAGATGAACTCATAAAAGTCTGTTTAGATGTGTCAATGCTCTAACATGTTGTAAGTGTCATCTTCATTGAAATCAGAAAAGGAAATATAGAGATATTAAATTGAAAATTTGATGACAAATGGATTGTTTATTTCATTTCAACAAAAATTAATTGGTGCCCATGACACAAATGCAGCACCTTGTAAGCAGTTTCTCCTTTGCCTCAATGCATTCCATAACGATACCTTTTTTTGGCCAAATTGATTTCAATATCATCTGCTGATGAGCAATTCATCCTTTTGCTACACTGTTTTCAATTCAATTCAATGTTTATACTTTTATAGAGACTTTTATTGTGCATAGTCATTTAACTTTTAAACCTTGCCCACATATTAATGCCTCTGCAACAGATTGATCATTATATATTGTCACAATGTTTAGAACAAAATGCAATAATATACTTTTATTTATAGTTCAGTTTTTCATGCCTATAGATGACATCTGCTGCAGATTTGTTGCCTATTATGAGAAAGGGTAAATGTAGTTATATTTTATTCTAAAATTATCCAATTTCTCCAAAATTAACCTTGTAACAGTATTAATTACACATTAGTTCCAGGAAATTTATCTTTTTTTACATGCAGAAGCATCTGAAGCTATCAAATGTTGAAAACATATAATGAAGAAAAATTCTCTCAGCCACAATTTTTACCCTAATCAATTATAACTTGGTTACTCTCAAAGCCGAAAAGTACCAAATAACATCGGATAATACCGGATAATTAAAAAAACTACAGAATAAGACATTTAATTTGAAAGAAATACGCACTAATATACATTAACCAATCAAAAAACACTATCTTTGTAGCCTCGTTCTTAAAAGATTCCTCCCCGATTAATAAATTAGATTGATTTCGACTCTGAAGCAGCATTTCAGGTCAATTAGATAGAAATTGATCCGACAACTTAAAGCTTTTCTGCCATATCATGATAATGACATTACCCACGATTAAAAGGTGAATTGTTTGCGCGAAATTAGCAAACCACTCGTCCGTCCCGCTCTTCGGTCTGGAATTTTTCTTGACATTGAAAGTGAAGCATTACCGGTTGGCATCATTATTAAGATCAAATAAATAAACATTAAATTTTGTTTAGATAGATGTCAGGCCTCTACATTAACTTTTGAACTTACTTGCCCAGTAGGACAAGTACTTTGAAAATTTACTTGCCTGTGCTCAAATACAAATACAACTTGTCCGAATATTTTATGTTGAACATGCTATACATTCAAAAAAGTAACACATAACTAAAATTTATTTTTATTAAGAAAAGTCACAGGGTTGTTAAAAGAGCAGACTGACATGAACTGTCAGTTTTGCCAGTGTAAGAGCAGACGACAATTTTCTGGGGGGTTTTCAAACACATGTGACATACTAATTGGATGACTGTTGATTGTTCTAACACGAAAAGTTGTACAGCCAGTGACAAAAGACGAAGTATTATGGTCTCCAAACTTCTTACACGTCATGCAAAACATGGTCTCTTGCAAGTCGACAAAGCGTAGCCATGAATGCTCCCTCCGCCATTAGGGTAGAAAACCACGCTTTCTTTTAAGTTTGATTGGTTTTATTTGCAGTTTTAGAGACACTTGATTCACTTTTATCAGGAGACTCTCAATGCGTCTCCTTTGATTTAGACGTGAAACCAAATTCGAACAATTTTACATAGTAACATGGATAAACAATCGTAAACCGAACGTCGTAAAAGAAATTACAGCATGTCGTAAACAAATTGAAACTTTAATATTCTCATTACAGTGACTGTTTATATATAAATTGAGTCTTTCAAACGCCGCTTATGATTTTATAAAGGGAACTCATCAATTCATAATTATTCTACAGCAATCGCTGCTATAAGTAGCTCTATTGGGAATAACCTGTAAGTGCGTGCGCATCTTCCATGTTACATATACGGTTTACAGAATTGATTTGTTTACTGCTCTCTATCGCGAATTTTATAGCTTAAACTCGACATGTTTGGATTTAATATTGACACAATAATATATGGTATTTTTTTAAATGCTACTTGCCTGATCAGACAGGACAACTGACGGGGAAAACAACTTGTCTGACCTTGACTTTCACTTGCCTCGAGCTATCGGACAACCGTTAATGTGCATCCCATACGACGCTTTGCTTTGTCATAATCATTCAAATAATATAAACATTCACTTTTGTTTAAATAGACGTGTCTCCCAAATGTCTCAGTTATGACACACATTGCAATGACATAAGAAATATCACTTCTCTTGTAAGTCCCCAACTTCTCCCTAAATTGCCTGGAATGAGATGTTACTTTTCCCTAAAATTCTAGCCTAGTGAGAGCCCTGATCATCAGATGCAAAGTAAATACATGTTTGTTCAGCCTACTGATGAATTATTTGTTTTATCAACATCACATAGAAAGAAAAAAGAAGATTAGTCATATGAAAAAGGTTTAGTTTAAACGTAGGCCTGAAAACATATCCCTAAATGAAATTAAAATAAATTGATTGATTGATTGGGGTTTAACGCCGTTTTTTAACAATTTCTCAGTTATATCACGGCGGCCATTCACCTACTCATGCATTTCCTGGTTTTCTCACACCAGTACTCCACACAACAATCTTCCCAAGCAACTGGCTGCTTTTCCACATAGACTTAGCCCATTGGTGGAAGACGAATGACGCATGTCGCATTGACTTTTGTCAATCGTCGGAAAGAAAGTTGGCCGAGCCGGGATTCGAACTCTCAACCCCTGGATTAAAATAAAACATTGTGGTCTGCTGCAGAGGCTTCGTAAAGTACTGGATGAGGGAAGTGGTTAATAAACATGGTATAAAAATCCCACTGGACACATTTTCGATAACATTTTATTACACTTTCCAAATGAAACCAAGGGAAACAATCAATACACTCTCAAGGGAGGTCACTCCAAAATATATATACGAAACACATTTTTAGACTACCATAGGCCAATAACAGGGATTTATACCAAACTCATATATATTTCACCTAAAAGTATAGGACTATGAATATTATTTGCAAAGTGAATGTAATATTCTGTATTTTTTTCGAATTATCTGGTATTATCTGTATTATCCAGTATTATTTGGCTTCAAGAGTAACACATAATAACTATCAATTATAGAGATTTAAAATATTTTGTTGCCATCTTCTATGGTTTGTCTTATGTGGGAAAAGGTTAAGTAGTATCTGCAATGATATTGGTGATATTGAACCTTTTCCCACATACAACATCAGCAGCAGATGACTATGAACACAAGAAAGGGTTAAGAGATCAGCATGGTCGCGGATGTATTTGTCTAACTTGACCTCTCCAAATTGGGATATATTATCTGAATACCTACAATACCACAGGATGTATGTTCAATTATACATGCTCAATAGATAAGATTAAACATAACACTTTTCTACATACAACTTAACTGAAGCAGACGTCTTTAAAAACAAATTTGGAAATTATCTGAAAATGAAAGAAGATTTATTGCAAACATTGTGACAAAAAAAGAAATTGACCAAAAAGTGTTTTAGAGAAAAGGTAAAGGTTTTTGGCATTTAAAATATGCATCCTGAACTTTCACATGAATAAGTGGTCTTTTATAGAAAACCAACCTGCACATCTGTGATCTGATTTTTCACCACATAATCATAGAAAACAAGTGAAACAGGTGACAAACATTGGACAGTAATTGGATTTACATGTACATGTAGCTATTTATCTATGTACCCTAGGTGTGGGTTTCCTTAATGCTTTCTCACAATTTTACCACAAAGTTTATAAATATTTTAATTCAATTATGGAGATTTTCTATTTTTTGACAAAATGCATTCAAAGTCGTCTGCTGCAGAATTGTCGTATGAGGGAAAGAGTTAACACATTTTTGGCCTGCTTGCATCACCTGACTATATGGGTCTTGTCACATTAACCTGGCCTTTAACCACATACAAGAAACATCCAGCAGAATACTTTGAAAACATCTAAGTAATAATATTATGGAAAATCAGGAGAAATGGAAGTTTAGTTATTGAATAAAAGTGAAATATTGTGGCAAAAGCATAAATTTAATTGCGGGTTATGAGCATTCTTTGTCACAATGTGTTCAAAAGTTGTTAGATGCAGAGGCTTCAGAAAGCGTCTGTATCTGGGAAGGGGTTTATGAATATAAACCATTTCATCATAGCTTTGAATGTCTGTTTGCTTGCCAAATGGCAATATTGCCAAGTGCGATGGTAAACAACGCCAACAAAGAAGAAAGCCTTAATTCACTGTCTACTTGTATTGTAGCCCGAGTTATAGTGTCAGAAAAAATATATAAAAGTGTAGCCCTAGAGCCCTGTGAAGGCTGCATATTTCATTATATTAACATTTTCCGGCATATAGAATCTTTCTGACACCACTGCAGCAAAGATTTTGAAAAAAAATGGAAAAAGGAGAAATTGCTCATAATGAGCAGACATCTTTAGAAATCATTGTAACAAATGCTCATAATGACCAATTTCTGATTCTTCAATGTTAAACTCTTTTCTTAGGAATCATACTTTCTTTTTATATCTTGATGTTTCTTTTTTTGTCTTAAAGTTTTGAAAGCTTGATGCAGATTTAGTGTATGCAGGAAATAGTTATTAAGAGATTTTCTGACCTCCCTCTTAACTATAAATCTGCAGGAAACGTTTTGAAAAAGTCCAGGCAAATTTGTAGAAAATCTCTTTAACTCTTTACCACATACACACACATTTAAACGCAACTGCATGAGACGACTTTTGAAAACATTGACAAATGCTCAAAACAAGAAATTTCTCCTTTTGCCACAATGTTTTCAACTTTTTTTCAGTAATTATTAGTCGCCGGGCAGAAGCCCGCGACTTCTATTTTTAATAGGTTTTCGGAAATCACATGGGAGGGGGGATTATTATTAGAAAGAAACACATTTAGATGTCTTGAACATATTACAATTGTGTTTGTTTAAAAACACTAAGTAATGACACATCTAAAATGAAATAAATATTCCGATGTTTTAGGTATTTTCAGTTTCTTTATTTTGACTCGCATTTATGTTTTTTTGTTTTATTTACGAAGACAAAACAGTCCCTATTAGCTAGACTGAAATACTTTATTTTACACTATATACTACATGTACTCAAAAGGCGATAACTACAAACCTTTACGTCGCACAGTCTAATTTATTTACATACCCACACCTGCTTGAAGCAGACTGTTTGTTATGTGTAAATATCGAGATGAAAATGACCTCGAATATTCTCCTTTTATTGGCAATTTTAACTTCCTGAATGTTATTTTCATGTTCAAAGAGATGTCTTGATTTGTGAAGAAGGCATTTTATAATGTTTATCTATGTATATCTAAAATATGAAATGTTTCTAAGCTAAAACTGTTGATCACGTGACTCGCGAATACCAACTGCGTAGATCAATAAAGAGAGTTTCAAGAACGACACCTGCGAATAAGAAAGAATCGGGTCTTTCATACAAAATTATTTCGTCCTTGACAATTTTAAATGTGTCCTTTAATTCCCTAAATGCATATTGCTTTCGATCTGCATAGTATTATGCATCATTGACACAAGGGCGCTCATCATAATATAATTTTAAAACATGAGTAGTTTGTTATTTTCATTATAAAAAAAGAAGGAAAGAATTAAAATAAATTAACATGTTGTAGGGCTCAGTTTCTGTTCGAAATTAAGTTTAAATGATACAACAATTTCAATGAGATTTAACTGTTTAGTTGATATTATATTTCAAAGGTGGTCTAATTTATAAATATTGGACTACACTTCAACATTTGTTTGTTAAAGTATGACATAATTAGGATGCCATTAGCTAATATCATTTTGAGAAAACGAGAAAACTCATGTCTTCAGCGATTTAACCCTTATCTCATTGTTTTAAAAGTAGATTGCTGCAAAGGTGTCCACTGTTGACTTTAATAGAGGCTATTGCATGCAAATCCTAAATTGTCTGTTTTGTGGTTTTATTGAAAAATAATAAAATTCAAATATTCTGACAAACATCTTGAAAAGTGTATGTGGAATTCACAAATCTTATAATTATTCCTTAATGAAAGCACTGTATACATACTAAGACTAATGATTGGCAAGATTTCTCATTTCCATTACTGTTTATGATCAATAATTAGTTGGTTGTGTGTATGGTCAACCTATTTTGGAATGGAGATTGATCATAAACAATGAAAGGCTTCAATTATCATTCACTTCGTTGACAAAACAATGCAAGTTATGATACGTTTTCTCTTGACCCCCACCCCTGATGTTCCAATATGCCCCTCAGTTGATAACTGTTTATTCAACTACTATAATGTTAGTGTTATGCATAACTGCACTATGGATATCCGGCGACATTGATGCGTTGTATCAACTTTCTCTTGTACCTTAATTTATAGAGATTTTCCATATCTTTAGTAGTTGTTTTCAAAGTCATCTACTGCAGAATTGTTGTATGTGGGAAAGGGTTAAATGAAAGAAGAATTATTGAATAAAAATAACATTGTGGCCGAAGGAGAAATTGCTCAAATTATCATGAACTATTAACCCTTTCCCTCATACGACAATTCTGCAGCAGACGACTTTGAACGTATTTTGTCAAAAAATAGAAAATCTCCATAATTGAATGGATAACCTATGACAAAAAGTGGAAAACATTGTGGCAAAAGGAGAAATTGCACGTTTTGTGCAATTTCTTCTTTTGTCACTATGTTTTCAAAAAGCAATCTGCTGCAGAGGCGTCAGAAAGCGTCTATATGAGGGAAAGGGTTAAAGGGTTGAAAACGGTTGTTTGCTGCAGAAGCATACATCTGTATGTGGGAATGGGACGATGATGTTTTCATTTGACATGACATATAATATTATTGACCTCTTTCTTTTAACAGATCAGTATATAGGGAGACAGCTTGAGCAAACATTCCTGTCCAACATGAGGGACTGTGAAGTACCGCCCTTCAACAGACTCATCCATATTCAAATAGCAGAAGGCATAAAAAGAATGTTTAAAGAATACAGACTACAAAAATGGTTGAAAGTACAAGATATTGCCAACACAGTCAGAACCATACTCAATGCTGAAGCTCCAGAGGAAGAAAGTTTTGACATCCATCCGACAATAAATTCTTCACCATGGCAACAAACAGACTCATACCCAAACAATGTTCAGCATATATCCCCCATTCAGGCCCCTCTATTGAGTCTTCTGTCCCCCATCAGCACCCCTCAGATTCCTGTTTCCAGTCACACCTTCCACAGTTCACCACATATCATCAACAGAGAGCTGTTTCCGGAGGACCAGTGTCCAGAAAATGAAAGCCCAAACTCGGCACCTCAACAGATTATTCCATATCACGCTAACAGAGGTCTGGCTCCCGAAGATGTCACCCAACAACAAGGCAACAATAGCGTACACTTTAGTTCTCCTATAGGTTTCATCAACATTCAACAAGTCCAGATTCAAGAACTTCCTCATGTGAATACTTTTCCATCAGTTAGCGACTTTAATGTTCATGAAAGGGATCTTCAGAATCGTCAGACAATCAACCAACCAGAAATTTCAACCATGGTTAACGCCAACCAAGAGCATCTCGGACTCACTGAACATGAGCAGCTGAATGACATAGCTGAAGAAATGGACTTGGACTCCGATTATGATTCAAGTTATGATGAGGAAGAGGAGAATTTGGCTGGTGTCCTGTTTGCCACACAAACACTGCTACCTGAAGAGGAGGCTGCGCGTTTAGATGTTGAGATGGGTGACATGGGAGTTGGACATATACAGTTTGATAGGATATCTGCAGCTTGGAATAGATATCAGTGTTCATTTCACAGGGCTGGTTGAACATAAAAAACTGCAATCGTATTATTAGCAGGAAATGCATATTTAAAACATTGTCAGAAAATGAGAAAAACTGAATTTCCACACAAGTTTGCTTTATCAAGCTATTTCAACATTCTTTATGTGTTTTTGTTTAAGTAATTTAGCATGTCAAAATCTAAAAATGTAGATACGATTAGCCAAACATTGTGATAAAAGAAGTTGAATTCCTATATTTTAATTTCCATATTTTGACCAAAAGTTTTCAAAGTAATCTTCTACAGGTTAGTTGTAATGAGGGAAGGGTTAAGCTTTCAGAATTACACTAATATTTTGTCTCTGGTAGTTTCTGAAACTGGGAAAGGGTTACACCACCATCTTGTACATAAATCTTGTAGGATGAAGGGAGATGAATAGTTGCTATTGTTGTGATCAAATGTGCTCATTGTATTATAATCTATATGTTATTTTCTTTTTTTCTTGTGAATTAAAAAATTTGTTGTTTGAAGAATTGTTGGAATTTAAATATTTCTGTTTGACATTATTCTAGAGCAAGGTATAGTTGAATCTATTAACCGTATCTACCAAGCTTATTGACATATCCCAAGCAGACAAGCATTGAGGCATTAGGAGAAATTTGTCAAAAGGATCAATTCCTCCTTTAGCCATAATCTTGAATTTATTCAACTTAAATACTCTCATTTATAGACATTTTCAAAATCTTCACCTCATTATGTACAAGTGTTTGCTGCCGATGTGTTGTAAGTGGAGAACTTTCACAATTGGCCAAACTTGTGTCCCTGTCCACTTTTCGCATATCAGGTTTTAATACTTTCACACATTTTGATGCATCTTTTCCTACCATGTTTTCAAAAGTCATCCTACGTAGGCAGGTGCGCCAAAAGTCCTCGGTGTAATGGAGCAATTTCTTCTTTTTTCAAAGAAAGGTCTATTTTTTTATATTTAACCCTGCTTGTATTACATATTTGCAGGAGCCACCTTAAAATCTTTAGAGGTTATACAAGGGTAATATTTAAAATATGTTCAGTCTGGTACTATACTATACAGGGGTCAACCGGCCGGGGATCTAACCTGTGACCTCCAGCACCTAAAGTGGATGCTCTAGCACCACACCACCGAGGTTGTGAAATGGTTTAGAGTTGTATGCTTAAAATATATAAGAGGAAAACTTACAACATCTGGAAGATGTATAAAAATAATTTTGTTACAAATTTGTTATGCATTGTGAAAAAAAGAAGAAAATGCTCATTGTGTGAAAGATTTGAGCAAATTGATCTTTTCCTACCATGTTTTCAAAACGTCATCCTATGCAGATGTGTCAAAAATGTCCATACCAATTTATTCCATCTAGAAAGAATCCACATAGCTCCCATGATGTGCCCTATGCACAGGTGTCTGCAAGTGCACAAGCCCTTGCGCACACGTCACTTTTAATTTCCACAGTTAAGTGTTTAGTGACGATGTAGGGTGAGAGGCGCTTAAATGTGTAATGACTTTGAAAAACTTCATTTTTATGTCAAATACATTACCAGTCATTTAATACCTGATGACTTTGTAGCATAGGTAGGTCAACACAATACTGGTCCCAAAGAATAACAAAGCACCTGGTACCATTTATGAAAGCTTAGGCACTACTAAACTCAACTATGACACAGCTTATGCAAGGAAGAAATCAAAACCAAAGACGGTTTAATTAAAGAGTTGCGAGTTTAGTTATACTTGTGGGTATTTTTAATAATTAAGTTATGATTCTCCGAGAGGCCACTAGTGGTTCCAAAGAGAAGAGGTTTTCCGATTGTGATGATAAAGTTCACAGATAAAAGGCTGAGAAAGTCGACTGGGACTTTCACACCGCTCCGCTAAGTATGTTGTCTATTGGGTCAAGTTAGTAGACAAGGCTCTAATCTCTTGAAAGAAAGATCACAATCAGAAAGATCTGTATACACTAACTAAATCCAGTGGGAAATAGATGCTGCGGAGATATCCTTTTCCCCTATAAGGGGTAGAAACAACGCGGCCCCTAGACTCTTTATCCTTTGCCACATACAACAAATTGCAGCATACGTCTTAGAAAACATACTGACAAAAAACAGAAAAATCTCCATAAAAGATAGCTTTATTGTCATCATGAGCAATTTCATCTTTGGCCACAACGTTTTCAAAGGTTGCCTGCAGCTATTGCATCAAAATGCATCTGCAGATGGGAAAGAGTTAAGTTATAACTTAAGAGCCCTGACAGGACACAAAACCATGTTGAGTCTGAGGGGCCACAGTTCGCATATAGGCTTAGGGAGAATAGGAGGCAACTGGTGCTTAGCTAAGAAACCAGACTGACCCATTAGATTGGGTTATTCTGAGGAAACCTGTCTCTACCGAAAGGGCATGAAGCTTGCTTCTACGGCAAGCAGTGGCAAAGGCTGGCAGAAAAACTGTCTTTAAGTTTAAAGATTTTAAAGAAATGGAAGCCAGTGGGTCGTATGGGGACTTTGTAAACGATCACAATACACACGAAAGATCCCATTTTGGAGTTAAAATTTAAACAAGAGGGCCGTGATAGCCCTGGATCGATCACCTGATTTTTTATTTTTTTTCACTTTAGCCCCTTGGCTTGAAGGAATCTGATAGAGGGTCAACCGAGAAATGTATTTAAACAAGAGGCCCAAGAGGGCCAGTATCGCTCCACGCAAAAATTGAATCTCCAAACAGCCCCACCCCCTGATGGCCATGTTTTTTGACCAATCAACATAGCTTGAAGGAATCTGATAGAGGGTCACCCTAGGAATATTTCTAAAAAATTATTTGAAAATCAGCCCGACACTTTTAGAGAAGAAGATTTTTCACTATATAGCAAAATAGCCCCGCCCCGCCCCCTGGCGGCCATAGTTTTCGACCAATCAACATGGCTTGAAGGAATCAGATAAAGGGTCTGATAGAGGGTCACCCTAGGAACATTTATACAAAATTATTTTAAAATCTTTCAGAGAAGAATATTTTTATAAGTTTTCACTATAGCCATATAAGTCTAAATAGCCCTGCTCCTGGCGGCCATGGCTTTAAGGCATCTATCTGATAGAGGGTCACTCCAGGTACATTTATACAAAATTATTTGCAAATCGGCCTGACACTTTAGAAGAAGAAGATTTTTTAAGTTTTCACTATTTCTTTCTTTCGGTTGCCATGGAAACCAGAATTTTGCATGGATCCAAAATATTTGAAGGAATTTAGGAGAGGACATTGTTAGGATGCTTCTATGAAGTTAGGGAGGAGAAGTTGTTTGAAGCAAAAAGTTAACACATGCACGACGGACAATTCGTCATGACATTAGCTCGACTGGCAGCCAGGAGCTTAAAACGGCTTGACACTTTCAGAGGAGAAGATTTTTATAGTTTTCACTATAGCCATATAAAGCAAATAGCTCCATCGTGTGGAGGCCATGTTTTTTTACCCATCAACATGGCTTGAAGGAATCTGATAGTGGGTCAACCTAGGACCATTTCTACAACATTATTTGAAAATCGGCCTGACATTTTCGGAGGAGAAGATTTTTTCAGTTTTCACTATAACCATATAAGGCAAAATAGCCCCGCCCCCTGGCTGCGATGTTTTTTGACCAATCAACATGAAGGAATCTGATAGAGGGTCACCGAAGGAACATTTCTACAAAATTATTTGAAAATCGGCCAACCAGTTTAGGAGAAGAATTTTTTTTAAGTTGTTTTCGTTTGGTTGCCATGGAAACCAGAATTCTGCATGGATCCCAACAAATTGAAGGAATTCTGGTGAGGACATTGAGAGGATGCTTTCTGTGAAGTCTCATCACAATTGACCAACTGGTTATAGAGGAGAAGATATTTACGGACGACGCCACACAACATGACAGACGCAGGACAAAAGGCAATCACAATAACACACCTTGAGCACCTCGTGCTCAGGTGAACTAAACAAGAGGGCCATGATGGCCCTTGAATCGCTCACCTGATTTTTTCTTTTTTTTTCACTTTTGCTATATAAGCCTCGCCCCCTGGCAGCCATAGTTTCCGACCAATCAACTTGGCTTGAAGGAATCTGATAGAGGGTCACCCTAGGAATATTTCTACAAAATTATTTGAAAATCGGCCAGATACTTTTGGAGGAGAAGATTTTTTAAGTTTTCACTATAGCCATATAATGCAAAATAGCCCTGCCTACTGGCGGCCATGTTTTTTGACCTATCAACATGGCTTGAAGGAATCTGAAAGTGGGTCATCCAAGGAACATTTCTACAAAATTATTTGAAAATCGGGCCGACACTTTTGGAGAAGAAGATTTTTTAAGTTTGCACTATAGCTATATAGGGCAAAATAGCCCCCCCCCTGGCGGCCATGTTTTTCGACCAATCAACATGGCTTGAAGAAATCTGATAGAGGGTCATCCAAGGAACATTTCTACAAAATCATTTGAAAACCAGCCTGACACTTTCGGAGGAGAAGATTTTATAAGTTTTCACTATAGCCATATAAGGCAAAATAGCCCCGCCCCCCTGGCGGCCGTGTTTTTTGACCAATCAACATGGCTTGAAGGAATCTGGTAGAGGGTCATCCAAGGAACATTTCTACAAAATTATTTGAAAATCTGCCAACCAGTTTGGGAGAAGAAGAATTTTGAAGTTTTTTTCGTTTCGTTGCCATGGAAACCAGAATTCTGCATGGATCCCTAAAATTTGAAGGAATTCTGGTGAGGTCATTAAGAGGATGCTTTCTGTGAAGTTTCATCCCAATTGACCCACTGGTTACTGAGGAGAAGATGTTGAAGTTTTTTAAGTTTTCACTTTGGCCATATAAGGCAAAATAGCCCCCGCCCCCTGGTGGCCATGTTTTTCGACCAATCAACATTGCTTGAAGGAATCTGATAGAGGGTCACCCAAGGAACATTTCTACAAAATTATTTGAAAATCGGCCTGACACTTATGGAGGAGAAGATTTTTTAAGTTTTCACTATAGCCATAAAAGGCAAAATAGCCCCGCCCCCTGGCGGCCATGTTTTTTGACCAATCAACATGGCTTGAAGGAATCTGATAGAGGATCACCCAAGGAACATTTCTACAAAATTATTTGAAAATCGGCCTGACACTTTTGGAGGAGAAGATTTTTTAAGTTTGCACTATAGCCATATAAAGCAAAATAGCCCCGCCCCCCCCTGGTGGCCATGTTTTTCGACCAATCAACATGGCTTGAAGGATTCTGATAGAGGGTCATCCAAGGAACATTTCTACAAAATTATTTGAAAATCTGCCAACCAATTTGTGAGAAGAAGAATTTTGAAGTTTTTTCGGTTTCGTTGCCATGGAAACCAGAATTTTGCATGGATCCCAAAAAATTTAAGAAATTCTGGTGAAGTCATTGAGAGGATGCTTTCTGTGAAGTTTCATCCCAATTGACCCACTGGTTACTAAGGAGAAGAAGTTGACGCACGCCGGACGCCGGACAAAAGGCGATCACAATAACTCACCTTGAGCAAAGCTGAGCTAAAAACAGGTTTCTATCATTCAAAGGAACGCATAAGCTCAGAAAGGAATGGATTAATGCAGGGCTACAGATAAGTAGCTTTTTTGCTTAAAAAAGCAAAAGAATTGACAAACAAGATGTGTTTGTGAAACACTGATGCCCCCGAATGGCAACATCTAGGTCAAAGGTCAAGGTCGCCAGGTCAAAAATGTTGGTTCTGACAGAAAGGTCATGTTACAAGGAATACACATGTGAAATATGGAAGCCGTACCTGTTATGGTTCAAAAGAAGTGGTCAAGGTTAAAGTTTTTTTCGAGAATGGCAACATCTAGGTCAAAGGTCAAGGTCGCAAGGTGAAAAATGTTGGTACTGACAGAAAGGTCATGTCACAAGGTATACACATGTGAAATATGGTAGCCTTACCTGTTATGGTTCAAAAGTAGTGGTCAAGGTTAAAGTTTTTTTTGAGAATGGCAACATCTAGGTCAAAGGTCAAAGTCGCAAGGTCAAAAATGTTGGTACTGACAGAAAGGTCATGTCACAAGGAATACACATGTGAAATATGGTAGCCTTACCTGTTATGGTTCAAAAGTAGTGGTCAAGGTTAAAGTTTTTTTTGAGAATAATAATAATAATAATAATAATAATAATACTTTATTTAATGAGGGTAACACAGTTAGTTACACTAATCTTCCCTGTGGCCCTCAACAATCATACATTGAACATGAAATTCAACAATGTAATTAAACATTAAAATATAAAACAAGCATTCACATAATGTTTATAAATGCAATGACAGAAACTTTTCCATTCGTCTGTAACCTAGCCCCAGAAATTCCCCCATAATTGATGAGAGCTATTGTCTTATCTCCAAATCACCATGAAATCAATTAGGGGTCTGCATGGCTATTTTCACAGCATGCATGCCACCAATTAACATCTGAAAAGGTGTATCAGTCAACACACCATGAAGAATTTAAGGGCCATTTATGTTCACACCAGGGTGATAATTACAGACCCTGCTGAGATAAACAGACAGTCAATTTCAAGGAATTCCTGGGAAATGTGGGGCCAAGTCACAGACTGTATTGAATACTCACAATCATTCGTCAATCAAACAGTTTATTTCCAACTAACAATTAAGGTTCAGAAGATAATTTTTTAGATTATTTTTGAAGCTGTATAGACTTGGTGATGATCTAATATCGGTAGGCAGATTGTTCCATAAAAGTGACCCAGAATAATGAAAAGAACGTTTGTAAAGCTCTGTCTTTGATTTTTTAACATATAAATTTCCATTTACAACATTCCTTATACTGTATGGGTTATTATCTCCCACGTATACAAGTCTATTTGACAAATATTCAGGTGCCTGGGAATTTAAGCATTTATAGACAAGTAATAGTTTATGATACTGAATCCTTATATGGCAACATCTAGGTCAAAGGTCAAAGGTCAAGGTCGCAAGGTCAAAAATGTTGGTACTTACAGAAAGGTCATGTCACAAGGAATACACATGTGAAATATGGTAGCCGTACCTGTTATGGTTCAAAAGTAGTGGTCAAGGTTAAAGTGTTTTTTTAGAATGGCAACATCTAGGTCAAAGGTCAAGGTCGCAAGGTCAAAAATGTTGGTACTGACAGAAAGGTCATGTCACAAGGAATACACATGTGAAATATGGTAGCCGTACCTGTTATGGTTCAAAAGAATTGGCCAAGGTTAAAAAAAGATTCGAGAATGGCAACATCTAGGTCAAAGGTCAAGGTTGCAAGGTCAAAAATTGTGGTACTGACAGAAAGGTCATGTCACAAGGAATACACATGTGAAATATGGTAGCCGTACCTATTATGGTTCAAAAGTAGTGGTCAAGGTTAAAGTTTTTTTCGTGCAGACAGACAGACGTGCAGTGCAGACAGGCCAAAAACTAGATGCCCACCGAATCGGTGATTCCGGTGGCATAAAAAAGCAATTCTTTTTAAAAAACAAAGCAAAAGCAAATACAAAGTAAATAAAGTAATTTTTTACATTTGTGTTGCTTAATTTTTTTACATTAAATCAAACAAGATCCGCATGGAATAATCAAAGCGCCAATGGCACTGTAGTGGCGATCGTATGGAAATTCCTACAAAGTAACAAGCAGTATATTGGTGTAGGGCTTGCGCTTTTCAATAATAGTGCACTCTGGTGCGGGTCAATTTAAGAATGTATCAACCCTGCATCTTTTGACAGTAGAATAA